>CM029017.1:178233950-178236450 GCA_016801055.1 Panax notoginseng
AGTTTACCGATACACGTTCACTAGACCGCTCTTTTTTCACCGAACATCGCAAAAAAATATAAAAAAGGGTGCAACACGAGGACTTCCCAGGGGGTCACCCATCCTAGTACTACTCTCGCCCAAGCACGCTTAACTTCGGAGTTCTGATGGGATCCGGTGCATTAGTGCTGGTATGATCGCACCCGTTAGGATTCTCCACTTTTATTCCTATATTCCCACATTTGGGTGGAACGCAGTGACGTTTACGTCGTGCATGCGAGTTTACCGAGACACGTTCACTAGACCGCCCTTTTTTTCACCGGACTACACAAATATATATATATATATATATATATATATATATATATAAAGGAGGTGCAACACGAGGGCTTCCCAAGGGGTCACTGATGCGGTTGATGAGCAAGCGTGTCAGTTTATGGAAAGAATTGATCCAGTGGCAATTTGGTAATTTTTGCCAAGTTTAGAGTGCCGAGTTTTCTCGTTTTTGAAGCCCAATTTCATTGGAAACGGGACAACGATCAAAAGTCACAAGCGCTACGCTCGTGAACTGCAGGGTTTTTGGCCAAATTTTATCGTTTAGGCCTTCAAAATTACATTTTTTTTTTTTCGGTTATTTTTGTAATTTTCCTTTTTATTTTTATTTTTTTTTTGTTTTTATTTTTCGTTTTGGATTCCGCTTTTGGGGTTTTGTTCTTTAAACGTTTGTTACGATGGGAAGCTACAGTTTTGATAAACTAGTTCTCGTATGATCGCCCCCGTTAGGATTCTCCATTTTTATTCCTATATTCCCAAATGTGGGTGGAACGCAGTGACGTTTACGTCGTGCATGCGAGTTTAGCAAGACACGTTCATTAGACCGCTCTTTTTTCACCGAACATCGCAAAAAAAAATATCAAAAGGGGTGCAACACGAGGACTTCCCAGGGGGTCACCCATCCTAGTACTACTCTCGCCCAAGCACGCTTAACTTCGGAGTTCTGATGGGATCCGGTGCATTAGTGCTGGTATGATCGCACCCGTTAGGATTCTCCACTTTCATTCCTATATTCCCACATGTGGGTGGAACGCAGTGACGTTTACGTCGTGCATGCGAGTTTACCGATACACGTTCACTAGACCGCTCTTTTTTCACCGAACATCGCAAAAAAAATATAAAAAAGGGTGCAACACGAGGACTTCCCAGGGGGTCACCCATCCTAGTACTACTCTCGCCCAAGCACGCTTAACTTCGGAGTTCTGATGGGATCCGGTGCATTAGTGCTGGTATGATCGCACCCGTTAGGATTCTCCACTTTTATTCCTATATTCCCACATTTGGGTGGAACGCAGTGACGTTTACGTCGTGCATGCGAGTTTACCGAGACACGTTCACTAGACCGCCCTTTTTTCACCGGACTACACAAATATATATATATATATATAATATATATATATATATATATATATAAGGAGGTGCAACACGAGGGCTTCCCAAGGGGTCACTGATGCGGTTGATGAGCAAGCGTGTCAGTTTATGGAAAGAATTGATCCAGTGGCAATTTGGTAATTTTTGCCAAGTTTAGAGTGCCGAGTTTTCTCGTTTTTGAAGCCCAATTTCATTGGAAACGGGACAACGATCAAAAGTCACAAGCGCTACGCTCGTGAACTGCAGGGTTTTTGGCCAAATTTTATCGTTTAGGCCTTCAAAATTACATTTTTTTTTTTTTCGGGTTATTTTTGTAATTTTCCTTTTTAGTTTTTATTTTTCGTTTTGGATTCCGCTTTTGGGGTTTTGTTCTTTAAACGTTTGTTACGATGGGAAGCTACAGTTTTGATAAACTAGTTCTCGTATGATCGCCCCCGTTAGGATTCTCCATTTTTATTCCTATATTCCCAAATGTGGGTGGAACGCAGTGACGTTTACGTCGTGCATGCGAGTTTAGCAAGACACGTTCATTAGACCGCTCTTTTTTCACCGAACATCGCAAAAAAAAATATCAAAAGGGGTGCAACACGAGGACTTCCCAGGGGGTCACCCATCCTAGTACTACTCTCGCCCAAGCACGCTTAACTTCGGAGTTCTGATGGGATCCGGTGCATTAGTGCTGGTATGATCGCACCCGTTAGGATTCTCCACTTTTATTCCTATATTCCCACATGTGGGTGGAACGCAGTGACGTTTACGTCGTGCATGCGAGTTTACCGATACACGTTCACTAGACCGCTCCTTTTTTCACCGACACACAAATTATATATATATATATATAGTATATATATATAGTATATATAATATATATATATATATATATATATATATAAAAGGAGGTGCAACACGAGGGCTTCCCAAGGGTCACTGATGCGGTTGATGAGCAAGCGTGTCAGTTTATGGAAAGAAATTGATCCAGTGGCAATTTGGTAATTTTTGCCAAGTTTAGAGTGCCGAGTTTTCTCGTTTTTGAAGCCCAATTTCATTGGAAACGGGACAACGATCAAAAGTCACAAGCGCTACGCTCGTGAACTGC
>CM029017.1:178258950-178261450 GCA_016801055.1 Panax notoginseng
GTTTGTTACGATGGGAAGCTACAGTTTTGATAAACTAGTTCTCGTATGATCGCCCCCGTTAGGATTCTCCATTTTTATTCCTATATTCCCAAATGTGGGTGGAACGCAGTGACGTTTACGTCGTGCATGCGAGTTTAGCAAGACACGTTCATTAGACCGCTCTTTTTTCACCGAACATCGCAAAAAAAAATATCAAAAGGGGTGCAACACGAGGACTTCCCAGGGGGTCACCCATCCTAGTACTACTCTCGCCCAAGCACGCTTAACTTCGGAGTTCTGATGGGATCCGGTGCATTAGTGCTGGTATGATCGCACCCGTTAGGATTCTCCACTTTTATTCCTATATTCCCACATGTGGGTGGAACGCAGTGACGTTTACGTCGTGCATGCGAGTTTACCGATACACGTTCACTAGACCGCTCTTTTTTCACCGAACATCGCAAAAAAAATATAAAAAAGGGTGCAACACGAGGACTTCCCAGGGGGTCACCCATCCTAGTACTACTCTCGCCCAAGCACGCTTAACTTCGGAGTTCTGATGGGATCCGGTGCATTAGTGCTGGTATGATCGCACCCGTTAGGATTCTCCACTTTTATTCCTATATTCCCACATTTGGGTGGAACGCAGTGACGTTTACGTCGTGCATGCGAGTTTACCGAGACACGTTCACTAGACCGCCCTTTTTTCACCGGACTACACAAATATATATATATATATATATATATATATATATATATATATATATATATATATATAAGGAGGTGCAACACGAGGGCTTCCCAAGGGGTCACTGATGCGGTTGATGAGCAAGCGTGTCAGTTTATGGAAAGAATTGATCCAGTGGCAATTTGGTAATTTTTGCCAAGTTTAGAGTGCCGAGTTTTCTCGTTTTTGAAGCCCAATTTCATTGGAAACGGGACAACGATCAAAAGTCACAAGCGCTACGCTCGTGAACTGCAGGGTTTTTGGCCAAATTTTATCGTTTAGGCCTTCAAAATTACATTTTTTTTGTTTTCGGGTTATTTTTGTAATTTTCCTTTTTAGTTTTTATTTTTCGTTTTGGATTCCGCTTTTGGGGTTTTGTTCTTTAAACGTTTGTTACGATGGGAAGCTACAGTTTTGATAAACTAGTTCTCGTATGATCGCCCCCGTTAGGATTCTCCATTTTTATTCCTATATTCCCAAATGTGGGTGGAACGCAGTGACGTTTACGTCGTGCATGCGAGTTTAGCAAGACACGTTCATTAGACCGCTCTTTTTTCACCGAACATCGCAAAAAAAAATATCAAAAGGGGTGCAACACGAGGACTTCCCAGGGGGTCACCCATCCTAGTACTACTCTCGCCCAAGCACGCTTAACTTCGGAGTTCTGATGGGATCCGGTGCATTAGTGCTGGTATGATCGCACCCGTTAGGATTCTCCACTTTTATTCCTATATTCCCACATGTGGGTGGAACGCAGTGACGTTTACGTCGTGCATGCGAGTTTACCGATACACGTTCACTAGACCGCTCTTTTTTCACCGAACATCGCAAAAAAAATATAAAAAAGGGTGCAACACGAGGACTTCCCAGGGGGTCACCCATCCTAGTACTACTCTCGCCCAAGCACGCTTAACTTCGGAGTTCTGATGGGATCCGGTGCATTAGTGCTGGTATGATCGCACCCGTTAGGATTCTCCACTTTTATTCCTATATTCCCACATTTGGGTGGAACGCAGTGACGTTTACGTCGTGCATGCGAGTTTACCGAGACACGTTCACTAGACCGCCCTTTTTTCACCGGACTACACAAATATATATATATATATATATATATATATATATATATATATATATATAAGGAGGTGCAACACGAGGGCTTCCCAAGGGGTCACTGATGCGGTTGATGAGCAAGCGTGTCAGTTTATGGAAAGAATTGATCCAGTGGCAATTTGGTAATTTTTGCCAAGTTTAGAGTGCCGAGTTTTCTCGTTTTTGAAGCCCAATTTCATTGGAAACGGGACAACGATCAAAAGTCACAAGCGCTACGCTCGTGAACTGCAGGGTTTTTGGCCAAATTTTATCGTTTAGGCCTTCAAAATTACATTTTTTTTGTTTTCGGGTTATTTTTGTAATTTTCCTTTTTAGTTTTTATTTTTCGTTTTGGATTCCGCTTTTGGGGTTTTGTTCTTTAAACGTTTGTTACGATGGGAAGCTACAGTTTTGATAAACTAGTTCTCGTATGATCGCCCCCGTTAGGATTCTCCATTTTTATTCCTATATTCCCAAATGTGGGTGGAACGCAGTGACGTTTACGTCGTGCATGCGAGTTTAGCAAGACACGTTCATTAGACCGCTCTTTTTTCACCGAACATCGCAAAAAAAAATATCAAAAGGGGTGCAACACGAGGACTTCCCAGGGGGTCACCCATCCTAGTACTACTCTCGCCCAAGCACGCTTAACTTCGGAGTTCTGATGGGATCCGGTGCATTAGTGCTGGTATGATCGCACCCGTT
>CM029017.1:178286450-178312011 GCA_016801055.1 Panax notoginseng
CACCCATCCTAGTACTACTCTCGCCCAAGCACGCTTAACTTCGGAGTTCTGATGGGATCCGGTGCATTAGTGCTGGTATGATCGCACCCGTTAGGATTCTCCACTTTCATTCCTATATTCCCACATGTGGGTGGAACGCAGTGACGTTTACGTCGTGCATGCGAGTTTACCGATACACGATCACTAGACCGCTCTTTTTTCACCGAACATCGCAAAAAAAATATAAAAAAGGGTGCTACACGAGGACTTCCCAGGGGGTCACCCAACCTAGTACTACTCTCTCCCAAGCACGCTTAACTTCGGAGTTCTGATGGGATCCGGTGCATTAGTGCTGGTATGATCGCACCCGTTAGGATTCTCCACTTTTATTCCTATATTCCCACATTTGGGTGGAACGCAGTGACGTTTACGTCGTGCATGCGAGTTTACCGAGACACGTTCACTAGACCGCCCTTTTTTCACCGGACTACACAAATATATATATATATAAAAGGAGGTGCAACACGAGGGCTTCCCAAGGGGTCACTGATGCGGTTGATGAGCAAGCGTGTCAGTTTATGGAAAGAATTGATCCAGTGGCAATTTGGTAATTTTTGCCAAGTTTAGAGTGCCGAGTTTTCTCGTTTTTGAAGCCCAATTTCATTGGAAACGGGACAACGATCAAAAGTCACAAGCGCTACGCTCGTGAACTGCAGGGTTTTTGGCCAAATTTTATCGTTTAGGCCTTCAAAATTACATTTTTTTTGTTTTCGGGTTATTTTTGTAATTTTCCTTTTTAGTTTTTATTTTTCGTTTTGGATTCCGCTTTTGGGGTTTTGTTCTTTAAACGTTTGTTACGATGGGAAGCTACAGTTTTGATAAACTAGTTCTCGTATGATCGCCCCCGTTAGGATTCTCCATTTTTATTCCTATATTCCCAAATGTGGGTGGAACGCAGTGACGTTTACGTCGTGCATGCGAGTTTAGCAAGACACGTTCATTAGACCGCTCTTTTTTCACCGAACATCGCAAAAAAAAATATCAAAAGGGGTGCAACACGAGGACTTCCCAGGGGGTCACCCATCCTAGTACTACTCTCGCCCAAGCACGCTTAACTTCGGAGTTCTGATGGGATCCGGTGCATTAGTGCTGGTATGATCGCACCCGTTAGGATTCTCCACTTTCATTCCTATATTCCCACATGTGGGTGGAACGCAGTGACGTTTACGTCGTGCATGCGAGTTTACCGATACACGATCACTAGACCGCTCTTTTTTCACCGAACATCGCAAAAAAAATATAAAAAAGGGTGCTACACGAGGACTTCCCAGGGGGTCACCCAACCTAGTACTACTCTCTCCCAAGCACGCTTAACTTCGGAGTTCTGATGGGATCCGGTGCATTAGTGCTGGTATGATCGCACCCGTTAGGATTCTCCACTTTTATTCCTATATTCCCACATTTGGGTGGAACGCAGTGACGTTTACGTCGTGCATGCGAGTTTACCGAGACACGTTCACTAGACCGCCCTTTTTTCACCGGACTACACAAATATATATATATATATAAAAGGAGGTGCAACACGAGGGCTTCCCAAGGGGTCACTGATGCGGTTGATGAGCAAGCGTGTCAGTTTATGGAAAGAATTGATCCAGTGGCAATTTGGTAATTTTTGCCAAGTTTAGAGTGCCGAGTTTTCTCGTTTTTGAAGCCCAATTTCATTGGAAACGGGACAACGATCAAAAGTCACAAGCGCTACGCTCGTGAACTGCAGGGTTTTTGGCCAAATTTTATCGTTTAGGCCTTCAAAATTACATTTTTTTTGTTTTCGGGTTATTTTTGTAATTTTCCTTTTTAGTTTTTATTTTTCGTTTTGGATTCCGCTTTTGGGGTTTTGTTCTTTAAACGTTTGTTACGATGGGAAGCTACAGTTTTGATAAACTAGTTCTCGTATGATCGCCCCCGTTAGGATTCTCCATTTTTATTCCTATATTCCCAAATGTGGGTGGAACGCAGTGACGTTTACGTCGTGCATGCGAGTTTAGCAAGACACGTTCATTAGACCGCTCTTTTTTCACCGAACATCGCAAGAAAAAATATCAAAAGGGGTGCAACACGAGGACTTCCCAGGGGGTCACCCATCCTAGTACTACTCTCGCCCAAGCACGCTTAACTTCGGAGTTCTGATGGGATCCGGTGCATTAGTGCTGGTATGATCGCACCCGTTAGGATTCTCCACTTTCATTCCTATATTCCCACATGTGGGTGGAACGCAGTGACGTTTACGTCGTGCATGCGAGTTTACCGATACACGATCACTAGACCGCTCTTTTTTCACCGAACATCGCAAAAAAAATATAAAAAAGGGTGCTACACGAGGACTTCCCAGGGGGTCACCCAACCTAGTACTACTCTCTCCCAAGCACGCTTAACTTCGGAGTTCTGATGGGATCCGGTGCATTAGTGCTGGTATGATCGCACCCGTTAGGATTCTCCACTTTTATTCCTATATTCCCACATTTGGGTGGAACGCAGTGACGTTTACGTCGTGCATGCGAGTTTACCGAGACACGTTCACTAGACCGCCCTTTTTTCACCGGACTACACAAATATATATATATATATAAAAGGAGGTGCAACACGAGGGCTTCCCAAGGGGTCACTGATGCGGTTGATGAGCAAGCGTGTCAGTTTATGGAAAGAATTGATCCAGTGGCAATTTGGTAATTTTTGCCAAGTTTAGAGTGCCGAGTTTTCTCGTTTTTGAAGCCCAATTTCATTGGAAACGGGACAACGATCAAAAGTCACAAGCGCTACGCTCGTGAACTGCAGGGTTTTTGGCCAAATTTTATCGTTTAGGCCTTCAAAATTACATTTTTTTTGTTTTCGGGTTATTTTTGTAATTTTCCTTTTTAGTTTTTATTTTTCGTTTTGGATTCCGCTTTTGGGGTTTTGTTCTTTAAACGTTTGTTACGATGGGAAGCTACAGTTTTGATAAACTAGTTCTCGTATGATCGCCCCCGTTAGGATTCTCCATTTTTATTCCTATATTCCCAAATGTGGGTGGAACGCAGTGACGTTTACGTCGTGCATGCGAGTTTAGCAAGACACGTTCATTAGACCGCTCTTTTTTCACCGAACATCGCAAAAAAAAATATCAAAAGGGGTGCAACACGAGGACTTCCCAGGGGGTCACCCATCCTAGTACTACTCTCGCCCAAGCACGCTTAACTTCGGAGTTCTGATGGGATCCGGTGCATTAGTGCTGGTATGATCGCACCCGTTAGGATTCTCCACTTTCATTCCTATATTCCCACATGTGGGTGGAACGCAGTGACGTTTACGTCGTGCATGCGAGTTTACCGATACACGATCACTAGACCGCTCTTTTTTCACCGAACATCGCAAAAAAAATATAAAAAAGGGTGCTACACGAGGACTTCCCAGGGGGTCACCCAACCTAGTACTACTCTCTCCCAAGCACGCTTAACTTCGGAGTTCTGATGGGATCCGGTGCATTAGTGCTGGTATGATCGCACCCGTTAGGATTCTCCACTTTTATTCCTATATTCCCACATTTGGGTGGAACGCAGTGACGTTTACGTCGTGCATGCGAGTTTACCGAGACACGTTCACTAGACCGCCCTTTTTTCACCGGACTACACAAATATATATATATATATATAAGGAGGTGCAACACGAGGGCTTCCCAAGGGGTCACTGATGCGGTTGATGAGCAAGCGTGTCAGTTTATGGAAAGAATTGATCCAGTGGCAATTTGGTAATTTTTGCCAAGTTTAGAGTGCCGAGTTTTCTCGTTTTTGAAGCCCAATTTCATTGGAAACGGGACAACGATCAAAAGTCACAAGCGCTACGCTCGTGAACTGCAGGGTTTTTGGCCAAATTTTATCGTTTAGGCCTTCAAAATTACATTTTTTTTGTTTTCGGGTTATTTTTGTAATTTTCCTTTTTAGTTTTTATTTTTCGTTTTGGATTCCGCTTTTGGGGTTTTGTTCTTTAAACGTTTGTTACGATGGGAAGCTACAGTTTTGATAAACTAGTTCTCGTATGATCGCCCCCGTTAGGATTCTCCATTTTTATTCCTATATTCCCAAATGTGGGTGGAACGCAGTGACGTTTACGTCGTGCATGCGAGTTTAGCAAGACACGTTCATTAGACCGCTCTTTTTTCACCGAACATCGCAAAAAAAAATATCAAAAGGGGTGCAACACGAGGACTTCCCAGGGGGTCACCCATCCTAGTACTACTCTCGCCCAAGCACGCTTAACTTCGGAGTTCTGATGGGATCCGGTGCATTAGTGCTGGTATGATCGCACCCGTTAGGATTCTCCACTTTCATTCCTATATTCCCACATGTGGGTGGAACGCAGTGACGTTTACGTCGTGCATGCGAGTTTACCGATACACGATCACTAGACCGCTCTTTTTTCACCGAACATCGCAAAAAAAATATAAAAAAGGGTGCTACACGAGGACTTCCCAGGGGGTCACCCAACCTAGTACTACTCTCTCCCAAGCACGCTTAACTTCGGAGTTCTGATGGGATCCGGTGCATTAGTGCTGGTATGATCGCACCCGTTAGGATTCTCCACTTTTATTCCTATATTCCCACATTTGGGTGGAACGCAGTGACGTTTACGTCGTGCATGCGAGTTTACCGAGACACGTTCACTAGACCGCCCTTTTTTCACCGGACTACACAATATATATATATATATATATAAAAGGAGGTGCAACACGAGGGCTTCCCAAGGGGTCACTGATGCGGTTGATGAGCAAGCGTGTCAGTTTATGGAAAGAATTGATCCAGTGGCAATTTGGTAATTTTTGCCAAGTTTAGAGTGCCGAGTTTTCTCGTTTTTGAAGCCCAATTTCATTGGAAACGGGACAACGATCAAAAGTCACAAGCGCTACGCTCGTGAACTGCAGGGTTTTTGGCCAAATTTTATCGTTTAGGCCTTCAAAATTACATTTTTTTTGTTTTCGGGTTATTTTTGTAATTTTCCTTTTTAGTTTTTATTTTTCGTTTTGGATTCCGCTTTTGGGGTTTTGTTCTTTAAACGTTTGTTACGATGGGAAGCTACAGTTTTGATAAACTAGTTCTCGTATGATCGCCCCCGTTAGGATTCTCCATTTTTATTCCTATATTCCCAAATGTGGGTGGAACGCAGTGACGTTTACGTCGTGCATGCGAGTTTAGCAAGACACGTTCATTAGACCGCTCTTTTTTCACCGAACATCGCAAGAAAAAAATATCAAAAGGGGTGCAACACGAGGACTTCCCAGGGGGTCACCCATCCTAGTACTACTCTCGCCCAAGCACGCTTAACTTCGGAGTTCTGATGGGATCCGGTGCATTAGTGCTGGTATGATCGCACCCGTTAGGATTCTCCACTTTCATTCCTATATTCCCACATGTGGGTGGAACGCAGTGACGTTTACGTCGTGCATGCGAGTTTACCGATACACGATCACTAGACCGCTCTTTTTTCACCGAACATCGCAAAAAAAATATAAAAAAGGGTGCTACACGAGGACTTCCCAGGGGGTCACCCAACCTAGTACTACTCTCTCCCAAGCACGCTTAACTTCGGAGTTCTGATGGGATCCGGTGCATTAGTGCTGGTATGATCGCACCCGTTAGGATTCTCCACTTTTATTCCTATATTCCCACATTTGGGTGGAACGCAGTGACGTTTACGTCGTGCATGCGAGTTTACCGAGACACGTTCACTAGACCGCCCTTTTTTCACCGGACTACACAATATATATATATATATATATAAAGGAGGTGCAACACGAGGGCTTCCCAAGGGGTCACTGATGCGGTTGATGAGCAAGCGTGTCAGTTTATGGAAAGAATTGATCCAGTGGCAATTTGGTAATTTTTGCCAAGTTTAGAGTGCCGAGTTTTCTCGTTTTTGAAGCCCAATTTCATTGGAAACGGGACAACGATCAAAAGTCACAAGCGCTACGCTCGTGAACTGCAGGGTTTTTGGCCAAATTTTATCGTTTAGGCCTTCAAAATTACATTTTTTTTGTTTTCGGGTTATTTTTGTAATTTTCCTTTTTAGTTTTTATTTTTCGTTTTGGATTCCGCTTTTGGGGTTTTGTTCTTTAAACGTTTGTTACGATGGGAAGCTACAGTTTTGATAAACTAGTTCTCGTATGATCGCCCCCGTTAGGATTCTCCATTTTTATTCCTATATTCCCAAATGTGGGTGGAACGCAGTGACGTTTACGTCGTGCATGCGAGTTTAGCAAGACACGTTCATTAGACCGCTCTTTTTTCACCGAACATCGCAAGAAAAAATATCAAAAGGGGTGCAACACGAGGACTTCCCAGGGGGTCACCCATCCTAGTACTACTCTCGCCCAAGCACGCTTAACTTCGGAGTTCTGATGGGATCCGGTGCATTAGTGCTGGTATGATCGCACCCGTTAGGATTCTCCACTTTCATTCCTATATTCCCACATGTGGGTGGAACGCAGTGACGTTTACGTCGTGCATGCGAGTTTACCGATACACGATCACTAGACCGCTCTTTTTTCACCGAACATCGCAAAAAAAATATAAAAAAGGGTGCTACACGAGGACTTCCCAGGGGGTCACCCAACCTAGTACTACTCTCTCCCAAGCACGCTTAACTTCGGAGTTCTGATGGGATCCGGTGCATTAGTGCTGGTATGATCGCACCCGTTAGGATTCTCCACTTTTATTCCTATATTCCCACATTTGGGTGGAACGCAGTGACGTTTACGTCGTGCATGCGAGTTTACCGAGACACGTTCACTAGACCGCCCTTTTTTCACCGGACTACACAAATATATATATATATATATATATAAAAGGAGGTGCAACACGAGGGCTTCCCAAGGGGTCACTGATGCGGTTGATGAGCAAGCGTGTCAGTTTATGGAAAGAATTGATCCAGTGGCAATTTGGTAATTTTTGCCAAGTTTAGAGTGCCGAGTTTTCTCGTTTTTGAAGCCCAATTTCATTGGAAACGGGACAACGATCAAAAGTCACAAGCGCTACGCTCGTGAACTGCAGGGTTTTTGGCCAAATTTTATCGTTTAGGCCTTCAAAATTACATTTTTTTTGTTTTCGGGTTATTTTTGTAATTTTCCTTTTTAGTTTTTATTTTTCGTTTTGGATTCCGCTTTTGGGGTTTTGTTCTTTAAACGTTTGTTACGATGGGAAGCTACAGTTTTGATAAACTAGTTCTCGTATGATCGCCCCCGTTAGGATTCTCCATTTTTATTCCTATATTCCCAAATGTGGGTGGAACGCAGTGACGTTTACGTCGTGCATGCGAGTTTAGCAAGACACGTTCATTAGACCGCTCTTTTTTCACCGAACATCGCAAGAAAAAATATCAAAAGGGGTGCAACACGAGGACTTCCCAGGGGGTCACCCATCCTAGTACTACTCTCGCCCAAGCACGCTTAACTTCGGAGTTCTGATGGGATCCGGTGCATTAGTGCTGGTATGATCGCACCCGTTAGGATTCTCCACTTTCATTCCTATATTCCCACATGTGGGTGGAACGCAGTGACGTTTACGTCGTGCATGCGAGTTTACCGATACACGATCACTAGACCGCTCTTTTTTCACCGAACATCGCAAAAAAAATATAAAAAAGGGTGCTACACGAGGACTTCCCAGGGGGTCACCCAACCTAGTACTACTCTCTCCCAAGCACGCTTAACTTCGGAGTTCTGATGGGATCCGGTGCATTAGTGCTGGTATGATCGCACCCGTTAGGATTCTCCACTTTTATTCCTATATTCCCACATTTGGGTGGAACGCAGTGACGTTTACGTCGTGCATGCGAGTTTACCGAGACACGTTCACTAGACCGCCCTTTTTTCACCGGACTACACAAATATATATATATATATATATAAGGAGGTGCAACACGAGGGCTTCCCAAGGGGTCACTGATGCGGTTGATGAGCAAGCGTGTCAGTTTATGGAAAGAATTGATCCAGTGGCAATTTGGTAATTTTTGCCAAGTTTAGAGTGCCGAGTTTTCTCGTTTTTGAAGCCCAATTTCATTGGAAACGGGACAACGATCAAAAGTCACAAGCGCTACGCTCGTGAACTGCAGGGTTTTTGGCCAAATTTTATCGTTTAGGCCTTCAAAATTACATTTTTTTTGTTTTCGGGTTATTTTTGTAATTTTCCTTTTTAGTTTTTATTTTTCGTTTTGGATTCCGCTTTTGGGGTTTTGTTCTTTAAACGTTTGTTACGATGGGAAGCTACAGTTTTGATAAACTAGTTCTCGTATGATCGCCCCCGTTAGGATTCTCCATTTTTATTCCTATATTCCCAAATGTGGGTGGAACGCAGTGACGTTTACGTCGTGCATGCGAGTTTAGCAAGACACGTTCATTAGACCGCTCTTTTTTCACCGAACATCGCAAGAAAAAATATCAAAAGGGGTGCAACACGAGGACTTCCCAGGGGGTCACCCATCCTAGTACTACTCTCGCCCAAGCACGCTTAACTTCGGAGTTCTGATGGGATCCGGTGCATTAGTGCTGGTATGATCGCACCCGTTAGGATTCTCCACTTTCATTCCTATATTCCCACATGTGGGTGGAACGCAGTGACGTTTACGTCGTGCATGCGAGTTTACCGATACACGATCACTAGACCGCTCTTTTTTCACCGAACATCGCAAAAAAAATATAAAAAAGGGTGCTACACGAGGACTTCCCAGGGGGTCACCCAACCTAGTACTACTCTCTCCCAAGCACGCTTAACTTCGGAGTTCTGATGGGATCCGGTGCATTAGTGCTGGTATGATCGCACCCGTTAGGATTCTCCACTTTTATTCCTATATTCCCACATTTGGGTGGAACGCAGTGACGTTTACGTCGTGCATGCGAGTTTACCGAGACACGTTCACTAGACCGCCCTTTTTTCACCGGACTACACAAATATATATATATATATATAAAAGGAGGTGCAACACGAGGGCTTCCCAAGGGGTCACTGATGCGGTTGATGAGCAAGCGTGTCAGTTTATGGAAAGAATTGATCCAGTGGCAATTTGGTAATTTTTGCCAAGTTTAGAGTGCCGAGTTTTCTCGTTTTTGAAGCCCAATTTCATTGGAAACGGGACAACGATCAAAAGTCACAAGCGCTACGCTCGTGAACTGCAGGGTTTTTGGCCAAATTTTATCGTTTAGGCCTTCAAAATTACATTTTTTTTGTTTTCGGGTTATTTTTGTAATTTTCCTTTTTAGTTTTTATTTTTCGTTTTGGATTCCGCTTTTGGGGTTTTGTTCTTTAAACGTTTGTTACGATGGGAAGCTACAGTTTTGATAAACTAGTTCTCGTATGATCGCCCCCGTTAGGATTCTCCATTTTTATTCCTATATTCCCAAATGTGGGTGGAACGCAGTGACGTTTACGTCGTGCATGCGAGTTTAGCAAGACACGTTCATTAGACCGCTCTTTTTTCACCGAACATCGCAAGAAAAAATATCAAAAGGGGTGCAACACGAGGACTTCCCAGGGGGTCACCCATCCTAGTACTACTCTCGCCCAAGCACGCTTAACTTCGGAGTTCTGATGGGATCCGGTGCATTAGTGCTGGTATGATCGCACCCGTTAGGATTCTCCACTTTCATTCCTATATTCCCACATGTGGGTGGAACGCAGTGACGTTTACGTCGTGCATGCGAGTTTACCGATACACGATCACTAGACCGCTCTTTTTTCACCGAACATCGCAAAAAAAATATAAAAAAGGGTGCTACACGAGGACTTCCCAGGGGGTCACCCAACCTAGTACTACTCTCTCCCAAGCACGCTTAACTTCGGAGTTCTGATGGGATCCGGTGCATTAGTGCTGGTATGATCGCACCCGTTAGGATTCTCCACTTTTATTCCTATATTCCCACATTTGGGTGGAACGCAGTGACGTTTACGTCGTGCATGCGAGTTTACCGAGACACGTTCACTAGACCGCCCTTTTTTCACCGGACTACACAAATATATATATATATATATAAAAGGAGGTGCAACACGAGGGCTTCCCAAGGGGTCACTGATGCGGTTGATGAGCAAGCGTGTCAGTTTATGGAAAGAATTGATCCAGTGGCAATTTGGTAATTTTTGCCAAGTTTAGAGTGCCGAGTTTTCTCGTTTTTGAAGCCCAATTTCATTGGAAACGGGACAACGATCAAAAGTCACAAGCGCTACGCTCGTGAACTGCAGGGTTTTTGGCCAAATTTTATCGTTTAGGCCTTCAAAATTACATTTTTTTTGTTTTCGGGTTATTTTTGTAATTTTCCTTTTTAGTTTTTATTTTTCGTTTTGGATTCCGCTTTTGGGGTTTTGTTCTTTAAACGTTTGTTACGATGGGAAGCTACAGTTTTGATAAACTAGTTCTCGTATGATCGCCCCCGTTAGGATTCTCCATTTTTATTCCTATATTCCCAAATGTGGGTGGAACGCAGTGACGTTTACGTCGTGCATGCGAGTTTAGCAAGACACGTTCATTAGACCGCTCTTTTTTCACCGAACATCGCAAGAAAAAATATCAAAAGGGGTGCAACACGAGGACTTCCCAGGGGGTCACCCATCCTAGTACTACTCTCGCCCAAGCACGCTTAACTTCGGAGTTCTGATGGGATCCGGTGCATTAGTGCTGGTATGATCGCACCCGTTAGGATTCTCCACTTTCATTCCTATATTCCCACATGTGGGTGGAACGCAGTGACGTTTACGTCGTGCATGCGAGTTTACCGATACACGATCACTAGACCGCTCTTTTTTCACCGAACATCGCAAAAAAAATATAAAAAAGGGTGCTACACGAGGACTTCCCAGGGGGTCACCCAACCTAGTACTACTCTCTCCCAAGCACGCTTAACTTCGGAGTTCTGATGGGATCCGGTGCATTAGTGCTGGTATGATCGCACCCGTTAGG
Organism: Panax notoginseng; assembly: GCA_016801055.1. Taxonomy (NCBI): domain Eukaryota; kingdom Viridiplantae; phylum Streptophyta; class Magnoliopsida; order Apiales; family Araliaceae; genus Panax; species Panax notoginseng. The sequence goes on from CM029017.1 coordinate 178,297,401, forward strand.
ATTCTCCACTTTTATTCCTATATTCCCACATTTGGGTGGAACGCAGTGACGTTTACGTCGTGCATGCGAGTTTACCGAGACACGTTCACTAGACCGCCCTTTTTTCACCGGACTACACAAATATATATATATATATATATAAAAGGAGGTGCAACACGAGGGCTTCCCAAGGGGTCACTGATGCGGTTGATGAGCAAGCGTGTCAGTTTATGGAAAGAATTGATCCAGTGGCAATTTGGTAATTTTTGCCAAGTTTAGAGTGCCGAGTTTTCTCGTTTTTGAAGCCCAATTTCATTGGAAACGGGACAACGATCAAAAGTCACAAGCGCTACGCTCGTGAACTGCAGGGTTTTTGGCCAAATTTTATCGTTTAGGCCTTCAAAATTACATTTTTTTTGTTTTCGGGTTATTTTTGTAATTTTCCTTTTTAGTTTTTATTTTTCGTTTTGGATTCCGCTTTTGGGGTTTTGTTCTTTAAACGTTTGTTACGATGGGAAGCTACAGTTTTGATAAACTAGTTCTCGTATGATCGCCCCCGTTAGGATTCTCCATTTTTATTCCTATATTCCCAAATGTGGGTGGAACGCAGTGACGTTTACGTCGTGCATGCGAGTTTAGCAAGACACGTTCATTAGACCGCTCTTTTTTCACCGAACATCGCAAGAAAAAATATCAAAAGGGGTGCAACACGAGGACTTCCCAGGGGGTCACCCATCCTAGTACTACTCTCGCCCAAGCACGCTTAACTTCGGAGTTCTGATGGGATCCGGTGCATTAGTGCTGGTATGATCGCACCCGTTAGGATTCTCCACTTTCATTCCTATATTCCCACATGTGGGTGGAACGCAGTGACGTTTACGTCGTGCATGCGAGTTTACCGATACACGATCACTAGACCGCTCTTTTTTCACCGAACATCGCAAAAAAAAATATAAAAAAGGGTGCTACACGAGGACTTCCCAGGGGGTCACCCAACCTAGTACTACTCTCTCCCAAGCACGCTTAACTTCGGAGTTCTGATGGGATCCGGTGCATTAGTGCTGGTATGATCGCACCCGTTAGGATTCTCCACTTTTATTCCTATATTCCCACATTTGGGTGGAACGCAGTGACGTTTACGTCGTGCATGCGAGTTTACCGAGACACGTTCACTAGACCGCCCTTTTTTCACCGGACTACACAAATATATATATATATATAAAAGGAGGTGCAACACGAGGGCTTCCCAAGGGGTCACTGATGCGGTTGATGAGCAAGCGTGTCAGTTTATGGAAAGAATTGATCCAGTGGCAATTTGGTAATTTTTGCCAAGTTTAGAGTGCCGAGTTTTCTCGTTTTTGAAGCCCAATTTCATTGGAAACGGGACAACGATCAAAAGTCACAAGCGCTACGCTCGTGAACTGCAGGGTTTTTGGCCAAATTTTATCGTTTAGGCCTTCAAAATTACATTTTTTTTGTTTTCGGGTTATTTTTGTAATTTTCCTTTTTAGTTTTTATTTTTCGTTTTGGATTCCGCTTTTGGGGTTTTGTTCTTTAAACGTTTGTTACGATGGGAAGCTACAGTTTTGATAAACTAGTTCTCGTATGATCGCCCCCGTTAGGATTCTCCATTTTTATTCCTATATTCCCAAATGTGGGTGGAACGCAGTGACGTTTACGTCGTGCATGCGAGTTTAGCAAGACACGTTCATTAGACCGCTCTTTTTTCACCGAACATCGCAAGAAAAAATATCAAAAGGGGTGCAACACGAGGACTTCCCAGGGGGTCACCCATCCTAGTACTACTCTCGCCCAAGCACGCTTAACTTCGGAGTTCTGATGGGATCCGGTGCATTAGTGCTGGTATGATCGCACCCGTTAGGATTCTCCACTTTCATTCCTATATTCCCACATGTGGGTGGAACGCAGTGACGTTTACGTCGTGCATGCGAGTTTACCGATACACGATCACTAGACCGCTCTTTTTTCACCGAACATCGCAAAAAAAATATAAAAAAGGGTGCTACACGAGGACTTCCCAGGGGGTCACCCAACCTAGTACTACTCTCTCCCAAGCACGCTTAACTTCGGAGTTCTGATGGGATCCGGTGCATTAGTGCTGGTATGATCGCACCCGTTAGGATTCTCCACTTTTATTCCTATATTCCCACATTTGGGTGGAACGCAGTGACGTTTACGTCGTGCATGCGAGTTTACCGAGACACGTTCACTAGACCGCCCTTTTTTCACCGGACTACACAAATATATATATATATATAAAAGGAGGTGCAACACGAGGGCTTCCCAAGGGGTCACTGATGCGGTTGATGAGCAAGCGTGTCAGTTTATGGAAAGAATTGATCCAGTGGCAATTTGGTAATTTTTGCCAAGTTTAGAGTGCCGAGTTTTCTCGTTTTTGAAGCCCAATTTCATTGGAAACGGGACAACGATCAAAAGTCACAAGCGCTACGCTCGTGAACTGCAGGGTTTTTGGCCAAATTTTATCGTTTAGGCCTTCAAAATTACATTTTTTTTGTTTTCGGGTTATTTTTGTAATTTTCCTTTTTAGTTTTTATTTTTCGTTTTGGATTCCGCTTTTGGGGTTTTGTTCTTTAAACGTTTGTTACGATGGGAAGCTACAGTTTTGATAAACTAGTTCTCGTATGATCGCCCCCGTTAGGATTCTCCATTTTTATTCCTATATTCCCAAATGTGGGTGGAACGCAGTGACGTTTACGTCGTGCATGCGAGTTTAGCAAGACACGTTCATTAGACCGCTCTTTTTTCACCGAACATCGCAAGAAAAAATATCAAAAGGGGTGCAACACGAGGACTTCCCAGGGGGTCACCCATCCTAGTACTACTCTCGCCCAAGCACGCTTAACTTCGGAGTTCTGATGGGATCCGGTGCATTAGTGCTGGTATGATCGCACCCGTTAGGATTCTCCACTTTCATTCCTATATTCCCACATGTGGGTGGAACGCAGTGACGTTTACGTCGTGCATGCGAGTTTACCGATACACGATCACTAGACCGCTCTTTTTTCACCGAACATCGCAAAAAAAATATAAAAAAGGGTGCTACACGAGGACTTCCCAGGGGGTCACCCAACCTAGTACTACTCTCTCCCAAGCACGCTTAACTTCGGAGTTCTGATGGGATCCGGTGCATTAGTGCTGGTATGATCGCACCCGTTAGGATTCTCCACTTTTATTCCTATATTCCCACATTTGGGTGGAACGCAGTGACGTTTACGTCGTGCATGCGAGTTTACCGAGACACGTTCACTAGACCGCCCTTTTTTCACCGGACTACACAAATATATATATATATATATAAAAGGAGGTGCAACACGAGGGCTTCCCAAGGGGTCACTGATGCGGTTGATGAGCAAGCGTGTCAGTTTATGGAAAGAATTGATCCAGTGGCAATTTGGTAATTTTTGCCAAGTTTAGAGTGCCGAGTTTTCTCGTTTTTGAAGCCCAATTTCATTGGAAACGGGACAACGATCAAAAGTCACAAGCGCTACGCTCGTGAACTGCAGGGTTTTTGGCCAAATTTTATCGTTTAGGCCTTCAAAATTACATTTTTTTTGTTTTCGGGTTATTTTTGTAATTTTCCTTTTTAGTTTTTATTTTTCGTTTTGGATTCCGCTTTTGGGGTTTTGTTCTTTAAACGTTTGTTACGATGGGAAGCTACAGTTTTGATAAACTAGTTCTCGTATGATCGCCCCCGTTAGGATTCTCCATTTTTATTCCTATATTCCCAAATGTGGGTGGAACGCAGTGACGTTTACGTCGTGCATGCGAGTTTAGCAAGACACGTTCATTAGACCGCTCTTTTTTCACCGAACATCGCAAGAAAAAATATCAAAAGGGGTGCAACACGAGGACTTCCCAGGGGGTCACCCATCCTAGTACTACTCTCGCCCAAGCACGCTTAACTTCGGAGTTCTGATGGGATCCGGTGCATTAGTGCTGGTATGATCGCACCCGTTAGGATTCTCCACTTTCATTCCTATATTCCCACATGTGGGTGGAACGCAGTGACGTTTACGTCGTGCATGCGAGTTTACCGATACACGATCACTAGACCGCTCTTTTTTCACCGAACATCGCAAAAAAAATATAAAAAAGGGTGCTACACGAGGACTTCCCAGGGGGTCACCCAACCTAGTACTACTCTCTCCCAAGCACGCTTAACTTCGGAGTTCTGATGGGATCCGGTGCATTAGTGCTGGTATGATCGCACCCGTTAGGATTCTCCACTTTTATTCCTATATTCCCACATTTGGGTGGAACGCAGTGACGTTTACGTCGTGCATGCGAGTTTACCGAGACACGTTCACTAGACCGCCCTTTTTTCACCGGACTACACAAATATATATATATATATATAAAAGGAGGTGCAACACGAGGGCTTCCCAAGGGGTCACTGATGCGGTTGATGAGCAAGCGTGTCAGTTTATGGAAAGAATTGATCCAGTGGCAATTTGGTAATTTTTGCCAAGTTTAGAGTGCCGAGTTTTCTCGTTTTTGAAGCCCAATTTCATTGGAAACGGGACAACGATCAAAAGTCACAAGCGCTACGCTCGTGAACTGCAGGGTTTTTGGCCAAATTTTATCGTTTAGGCCTTCAAAATTACATTTTTTTTGTTTTCGGGTTATTTTTGTAATTTTCCTTTTTAGTTTTTATTTTTCGTTTTGGATTCCGCTTTTGGGGTTTTGTTCTTTAAACGTTTGTTACGATGGGAAGCTACAGTTTTGATAAACTAGTTCTCGTATGATCGCCCCCGTTAGGATTCTCCATTTTTATTCCTATATTCCCAAATGTGGGTGGAACGCAGTGACGTTTACGTCGTGCATGCGAGTTTAGCAAGACACGTTCATTAGACCGCTCTTTTTTCACCGAACATCGCAAGAAAAAATATCAAAAGGGGTGCAACACGAGGACTTCCCAGGGGGTCACCCATCCTAGTACTACTCTCGCCCAAGCACGCTTAACTTCGGAGTTCTGATGGGATCCGGTGCATTAGTGCTGGTATGATCGCACCCGTTAGGATTCTCCACTTTCATTCCTATATTCCCACATGTGGGTGGAACGCAGTGACGTTTACGTCGTGCATGCGAGTTTACCGATACACGATCACTAGACCGCTCTTTTTTCACCGAACATCGCAAAAAAAATATAAAAAAGGGTGCTACACGAGGACTTCCCAGGGGGTCACCCAACCTAGTACTACTCTCTCCCAAGCACGCTTAACTTCGGAGTTCTGATGGGATCCGGTGCATTAGTGCTGGTATGATCGCACCCGTTAGGATTCTCCACTTTTATTCCTATATTCCCACATTTGGGTGGAACGCAGTGACGTTTACGTCGTGCATGCGAGTTTACCGAGACACGTTCACTAGACCGCCCTTTTTTCACCGGACTACACAAATATATATATATATATAAAAGGAGGTGCAACACGAGGGCTTCCCAAGGGGTCACTGATGCGGTTGATGAGCAAGCGTGTCAGTTTATGGAAAGAATTGATCCAGTGGCAATTTGGTAATTTTTGCCAAGTTTAGAGTGCCGAGTTTTCTCGTTTTTGAAGCCCAATTTCATTGGAAACGGGACAACGATCAAAAGTCACAAGCGCTACGCTCGTGAACTGCAGGGTTTTTGGCCAAATTTTATCGTTTAGGCCTTCAAAATTACATTTTTTTTGTTTTCGGGTTATTTTTGTAATTTTCCTTTTTAGTTTTTATTTTTCGTTTTGGATTCCGCTTTTGGGGTTTTGTTCTTTAAACGTTTGTTACGATGGGAAGCTACAGTTTTGATAAACTAGTTCTCGTATGATCGCCCCCGTTAGGATTCTCCATTTTTATTCCTATATTCCCAAATGTGGGTGGAACGCAGTGACGTTTACGTCGTGCATGCGAGTTTAGCAAGACACGTTCATTAGACCGCTCTTTTTTCACCGAACATCGCAAGAAAAAATATCAAAAGGGGTGCAACACGAGGACTTCCCAGGGGGTCACCCATCCTAGTACTACTCTCGCCCAAGCACGCTTAACTTCGGAGTTCTGATGGGATCCGGTGCATTAGTGCTGGTATGATCGCACCCGTTAGGATTCTCCACTTTCATTCCTATATTCCCACATGTGGGTGGAACGCAGTGACGTTTACGTCGTGCATGCGAGTTTACCGATACACGATCACTAGACCGCTCTTTTTTCACCGAACATCGCAAAAAAAATATAAAAAAGGGTGCTACACGAGGACTTCCCAGGGGGTCACCCAACCTAGTACTACTCTCTCCCAAGCACGCTTAACTTCGGAGTTCTGATGGGATCCGGTGCATTAGTGCTGGTATGATCGCACCCGTTAGGATTCTCCACTTTTATTCCTATATTCCCACATTTGGGTGGAACGCAGTGACGTTTACGTCGTGCATGCGAGTTTACCGAGACACGTTCACTAGACCGCCCTTTTTTCACCGGACTACACAAATATATATATATATATAAAAGGAGGTGCAACACGAGGGCTTCCCAAGGGGTCACTGATGCGGTTGATGAGCAAGCGTGTCAGTTTATGGAAAGAATTGATCCAGTGGCAATTTGGTAATTTTTGCCAAGTTTAGAGTGCCGAGTTTTCTCGTTTTTGAAGCCCAATTTCATTGGAAACGGGACAACGATCAAAAGTCACAAGCGCTACGCTCGTGAACTGCAGGGTTTTTGGCCAAATTTTATCGTTTAGGCCTTCAAAATTACATTTTTTTTTGTTTTCGGGTTATTTTTGTAATTTTCCTTTTTAGTTTTTATTTTTCGTTTTGGATTCCGCTTTTGGGGTTTTGTTCTTTAAACGTTTGTTACGATGGGAAGCTACAGTTTTGATAAACTAGTTCTCGTATGATCGCCCCCGTTAGGATTCTCCATTTTTATTCCTATATTCCCAAATGTGGGTGGAACGCAGTGACGTTTACGTCGTGCATGCGAGTTTAGCAAGACACGTTCATTAGACCGCTCTTTTTTCACCGAACATCGCAAGAAAAAATATCAAAAGGGGTGCAACACGAGGACTTCCCAGGGGGTCACCCATCCTAGTACTACTCTCGCCCAAGCACGCTTAACTTCGGAGTTCTGATGGGATCCGGTGCATTAGTGCTGGTATGATCGCACCCGTTAGGATTCTCCACTTTCATTCCTATATTCCCACATGTGGGTGGAACGCAGTGACGTTTACGTCGTGCATGCGAGTTTACCGATACACGATCACTAGACCGCTCTTTTTTCACCGAACATCGCAAAAAAAATATAAAAAAGGGTGCTACACGAGGACTTCCCAGGGGGTCACCCAACCTAGTACTACTCTCTCCCAAGCACGCTTAACTTCGGAGTTCTGATGGGATCCGGTGCATTAGTGCTGGTATGATCGCACCCGTTAGGATTCTCCACTTTTATTCCTATATTCCCACATTTGGGTGGAACGCAGTGACGTTTACGTCGTGCATGCGAGTTTACCGAGACACGTTCACTAGACCGCCCTTTTTTCACCGGACTACACAAATATATATATATATAAAAGGAGGTGCAACACGAGGGCTTCCCAAGGGGTCACTGATGCGGTTGATGAGCAAGCGTGTCAGTTTATGGAAAGAATTGATCCAGTGGCAATTTGGTAATTTTTGCCAAGTTTAGAGTGCCGAGTTTTCTCGTTTTTGAAGCCCAATTTCATTGGAAACGGGACAACGATCAAAAGTCACAAGCGCTACGCTCGTGAACTGCAGGGTTTTTGGCCAAATTTTATCGTTTAGGCCTTCAAAATTACATTTTTTTTGTTTTCGGGTTATTTTTGTAATTTTCCTTTTTAGTTTTTATTTTTCGTTTTGGATTCCGCTTTTGGGGTTTTGTTCTTTAAACGTTTGTTACGATGGGAAGCTACAGTTTTGATAAACTAGTTCTCGTATGATCGCCCCCGTTAGGATTCTCCATTTTTATTCCTATATTCCCAAATGTGGGTGGAACGCAGTGACGTTTACGTCGTGCATGCGAGTTTAGCAAGACACGTTCATTAGACCGCTCTTTTTTCACCGAACATCGCAAGAAAAAATATCAAAAGGGGTGCAACACGAGGACTTCCCAGGGGGTCACCCATCCTAGTACTACTCTCGCCCAAGCACGCTTAACTTCGGAGTTCTGATGGGATCCGGTGCATTAGTGCTGGTATGATCGCACCCGTTAGGATTCTCCACTTTCATTCCTATATTCCCACATGTGGGTGGAACGCAGTGACGTTTACGTCGTGCATGCGAGTTTACCGATACACGATCACTAGACCGCTCTTTTTTCACCGAACATCGCAAAAAAAATATAAAAAAGGGTGCTACACGAGGACTTCCCAGGGGGTCACCCAACCTAGTACTACTCTCTCCCAAGCACGCTTAACTTCGGAGTTCTGATGGGATCCGGTGCATTAGTGCTGGTATGATCGCACCCGTTAGGATTCTCCACTTTTATTCCTATATTCCCACATTTGGGTGGAACGCAGTGACGTTTACGTCGTGCATGCGAGTTTACCGAGACACGTTCACTAGACCGCCCTTTTTTCACCGGACTACACAAATATATATATATATATAAAAGGAGGTGCAACACGAGGGCTTCCCAAGGGGTCACTGATGCGGTTGATGAGCAAGCGTGTCAGTTTATGGAAAGAATTGATCCAGTGGCAATTTGGTAATTTTTGCCAAGTTTAGAGTGCCGAGTTTTCTCGTTTTTGAAGCCCAATTTCATTGGAAACGGGACAACGATCAAAAGTCACAAGCGCTACGCTCGTGAACTGCAGGGTTTTTGGCCAAATTTTATCGTTTAGGCCTTCAAAATTACATTTTTTTTGTTTTCGGGTTATTTTTGTAATTTTCCTTTTTAGTTTTTATTTTTCGTTTTGGATTCCGCTTTTGGGGTTTTGTTCTTTAAACGTTTGTTACGATGGGAAGCTACAGTTTTGATAAACTAGTTCTCGTATGATCGCCCCCGTTAGGATTCTCCATTTTTATTCCTATATTCCCAAATGTGGGTGGAACGCAGTGACGTTTACGTCGTGCATGCGAGTTTAGCAAGACACGTTCATTAGACCGCTCTTTTTTCACCGAACATCGCAAGAAAAAATATCAAAAGGGGTGCAACACGAGGACTTCCCAGGGGGTCACCCATCCTAGTACTACTCTCGCCCAAGCACGCTTAACTTCGGAGTTCTGATGGGATCCGGTGCATTAGTGCTGGTATGATCGCACCCGTTAGGATTCTCCACTTTCATTCCTATATTCCCACATGTGGGTGGAACGCAGTGACGTTTACGTCGTGCATGCGAGTTTACCGATACACGATCACTAGACCGCTCTTTTTTCACCGAACATCGCAAAAAAAATATAAAAAAGGGTGCTACACGAGGACTTCCCAGGGGGTCACCCAACCTAGTACTACTCTCTCCCAAGCACGCTTAACTTCGGAGTTCTGATGGGATCCGGTGCATTAGTGCTGGTATGATCGCACCCGTTAGGATTCTCCACTTTTATTCCTATATTCCCACATTTGGGTGGAACGCAGTGACGTTTACGTCGTGCATGCGAGTTTACCGAGACACGTTCACTAGACCGCCCTTTTTTCACCGGACTACACAAATATATATATATATATATAAAAGGAGGTGCAACACGAGGGCTTCCCAAGGGGTCACTGATGCGGTTGATGAGCAAGCGTGTCAGTTTATGGAAAGAATTGATCCAGTGGCAATTTGGTAATTTTTGCCAAGTTTAGAGTGCCGAGTTTTCTCGTTTTTGAAGCCCAATTTCATTGGAAACGGGACAACGATCAAAAGTCACAAGCGCTACGCTCGTGAACTGCAGGGTTTTTGGCCAAATTTTATCGTTTAGGCCTTCAAAATTACATTTTTTTTTGTTTTCGGGTTATTTTTGTAATTTTCCTTTTTAGTTTTTATTTTTCGTTTTGGATTCCGCTTTTGGGGTTTTGTTCTTTAAACGTTTGTTACGATGGGAAGCTACAGTTTTGATAAACTAGTTCTCGTATGATCGCCCCCGTTAGGATTCTCCATTTTTATTCCTATATTCCCAAATGTGGGTGGAACGCAGTGACGTTTACGTCGTGCATGCGAGTTTAGCAAGACACGTTCATTAGACCGCTCTTTTTTCACCGAACATCGCAAAAAAAAATATCAAAAGGGGTGCAACACGAGGACTTCCCAGGGGGTCACCCATCCTAGTACTACTCTCGCCCAAGCACGCTTAACTTCGGAGTTCTGATGGGATCCGGTGCATTAGTGCTGGTATGATCGCACCCGTTAGGATTCTCCACTTTCATTCCTATATTCCCACATGTGGGTGGAACGCAGTGACGTTTACGTCGTGCATGCGAGTTTACCGATACACGATCACTAGACCGCTCTTTTTTCACCGAACATCGCAAAAAAAATATAAAAAAGGGTGCTACACGAGGACTTCCCAGGGGGTCACCCAACCTAGTACTACTCTCTCCCAAGCACGCTTAACTTCGGAGTTCTGATGGGATCCGGTGCATTAGTGCTGGTATGATCGCACCCGTTAGGATTCTCCACTTTTATTCCTATATTCCCACATTTGGGTGGAACGCAGTGACGTTTACGTCGTGCATGCGAGTTTACCGAGACACGTTCACTAGACCGCCCTTTTTTCACCGGACTACACAAATATATATATATATATATAAAAGGAGGTGCAACACGAGGGCTTCCCAAGGGGTCACTGATGCGGTTGATGAGCAAGCGTGTCAGTTTATGGAAAGAATTGATCCAGTGGCAATTTGGTAATTTTTGCCAAGTTTAGAGTGCCGAGTTTTCTCGTTTTTGAAGCCCAATTTCATTGGAAACGGGACAACGATCAAAAGTCACAAGCGCTACGCTCGTGAACTGCAGGGTTTTTGGCCAAATTTTATCGTTTAGGCCTTCAAAATTACATTTTTTTTGTTTTCGGGTTATTTTTGTAATTTTCCTTTTTAGTTTTTATTTTTCGTTTTGGATTCCGCTTTTGGGGTTTTGTTCTTTAAACGTTTGTTACGATGGGAAGCTACAGTTTTGATAAACTAGTTCTCGTATGATCGCCCCCGTTAGGATTCTCCATTTTTATTCCTATATTCCCAAATGTGGGTGGAACGCAGTGACGTTTACGTCGTGCATGCGAGTTTAGCAAGACACGTTCATTAGACCGCTCTTTTTTCACCGAACATCGCAAGAAAAAATATCAAAAGGGGTGCAACACGAGGACTTCCCAGGGGGTCACCCATCCTAGTACTACTCTCGCCCAAGCACGCTTAACTTCGGAGTTCTGATGGGATCCGGTGCATTAGTGCTGGTATGATCGCACCCGTTAGGATTCTCCACTTTCATTCCTATATTCCCACATGTGGGTGGAACGCAGTGACGTTTACGTCGTGCATGCGAGTTTACCGATACACGATCACTAGACCGCTCTTTTTTCACCGAACATCGCAAAAAAAATATAAAAAAGGGTGCTACACGAGGACTTCCCAGGGGGTCACCCAACCTAGTACTACTCTCTCCCAAGCACGCTTAACTTCGGAGTTCTGATGGGATCCGGTGCATTAGTGCTGGTATGATCGCACCCGTTAGGATTCTCCACTTTTATTCCTATATTCCCACATTTGGGTGGAACGCAGTGACGTTTACGTCGTGCATGCGAGTTTACCGAGACACGTTCACTAGACCGCCCTTTTTTCACCGGACTACACAAATATATATATATATATATAAAAGGAGGTGCAACACGAGGGCTTCCCAAGGGGTCACTGATGCGGTTGATGAGCAAGCGTGTCAGTTTATGGAAAGAATTGATCCAGTGGCAATTTGGTAATTTTTGCCAAGTTTAGAGTGCCGAGTTTTCTCGTTTTTGAAGCCCAATTTCATTGGAAACGGGACAACGATCAAAAGTCACAAGCGCTACGCTCGTGAACTGCAGGGTTTTTGGCCAAATTTTATCGTTTAGGCCTTCAAAATTACATTTTTTTTGTTTTCGGGTTATTTTTGTAATTTTCCTTTTTAGTTTTTATTTTTCGTTTTGGATTCCGCTTTTGGGGTTTTGTTCTTTAAACGTTTGTTACGATGGGAAGCTACAGTTTTGATAAACTAGTTCTCGTATGATCGCCCCCGTTAGGATTCTCCATTTTTATTCCTATATTCCCAAATGTGGGTGGAACGCAGTGACGTTTACGTCGTGCATGCGAGTTTAGCAAGACACGTTCATTAGACCGCTCTTTTTTCACCGAACATCGCAAGAAAAAATATCAAAAGGGGTGCAACACGAGGACTTCCCAGGGGGTCACCCATCCTAGTACTACTCTCGCCCAAGCACGCTTAACTTCGGAGTTCTGATGGGATCCGGTGCATTAGTGCTGGTATGATCGCACCCGTTAGGATTCTCCACTTTCATTCCTATATTCCCACATGTGGGTGGAACGCAGTGACGTTTACGTCGTGCATGCGAGTTTACCGATACACGATCACTAGACCGCTCTTTTTTCACCGAACATCGCAAAAAAAATATAAAAAAGGGTGCTACACGAGGACTTCCCAGGGGGTCACCCAACTAGTACTACTCTCTCCCAAGCACGCTTAACTTCGGAGTTCTGATGGGATCCGGTGCATTAGTGCTGGTATGATCGCACCCGTTAGGATTCTCCACTTTTATTCCTATATTCCCACATTTGGGTGGAACGCAGTGACGTTTACGTCGTGCATGCGAGTTTACCGAGACACGTTCACTAGACCGCCCTTTTTTCACCGGACTACACATAATACATAATATATATATATATATAAAAGGAGGTGCAACACGAGGGCTTCCCAAGGGGTCACTGATGCGGTTGATGAGCAAGCGTGTCAGTTTATGGAAAGAATTGATCCAGTGGCAATTTGGTAATTTTTGCCAAGTTTAGAGTGCCGAGTTTTCTCGTTTTTGAAGCCCAATTTCATTGGAAACGGGACAACGATCAAAAGTCACAAGCGCTACGCTCGTGAACTGCAGGGTTTTTGGCCAAATTTTATCGTTTAGGCCTTCAAAATTACATTTTTTTTGTTTTCGGGTTATTTTTGTAATTTTCCTTTTTAGTTTTTATTTTTCGTTTTGGATTCCGCTTTTGGGGTTTTGTTCTTTAAACGTTTGTTACGATGGGAAGCTACAGTTTTGATAAACTAGTTCTCGTATGATCGCCCCCGTTAGGATTCTCCATTTTTATTCCTATATTCCCAAATGTGGGTGGAACGCAGTGACGTTTACGTCGTGCATGCGAGTTTAGCAAGACACGTTCATTAGACCGCTCTTTTTTCACCGAACATCGCAAGAAAAAAATATCAAAAGGGGTGCAACACGAGGACTTCCCAGGGGGTCACCCATCCTAGTACTACTCTCGCCCAAGCACGCTTAACTTCGGAGTTCTGATGGGATCCGGTGCATTAGTGCTGGTATGATCGCACCCGTTAGGATTCTCCACTTTCATTCCTATATTCCCACATGTGGGTGGAACGCAGTGACGTTTACGTCGTGCATGCGAGTTTACCGATACACGATCACTAGACCGCTCTTTTTTCACCGAACATCGCAAAAAAAATATAAAAAAGGGTGCTACACGAGGACTTCCCAGGGGGTCACCCAACCTAGTACTACTCTCTCCAAGCACGCTTAACTTCGGAGTTCTGATGGGATCCGGTGCATTAGTGCTGGTATGATCGCACCCGTTAGGATTCTCCACTTTTATTCCTATATTCCCACATTTGGGTGGAACGCAGTGACGTTTACGTCGTGCATGCGAGTTTACCGAGACACGTTCACTAGACGCCCTTTTTTCACCGGACTACACAAATATATATATATATATAAAAGGAGGTGCAACACGAGGGCTTCCCAAGGGGTCACTGATGCGGTTGATGAGCAAGCGTGTCAGTTTATGGAAAGAATTGATCAGTGGCAATTTGGTAATTTTTGCCAAGTTTAGAGTGCCGAGTTTTCTCGTTTTTGAAGCCCAATTTCATGGAAACGGGACAACGATCAAAAGTCACAAGCGCTACGCTCGTGAACTGCAGGGGTTTTGGCCAAATTTTATCGTTTAGGCCTTCAAAATTACATTTTTTTTGTTTTCGGGTTATTTTTGTAATTTTCCTTTTTAGTTTTTATTTTTCGTTTTGGATTCCGCTTTTGGGGTTTTGTTCTTTAAACGTTTGTTACGATGGGAAGCTACAGTTTTGATAAACTAGTTCTCGTATGATCGCCCCCGTTAGGATTCTCCATTTTTATTCCTATATTCCCAAATGTGGGTGGAACGCAGTGACGTTTACGTCGTGCATGCGAGTTTAGCAAGACACGTTCATTAGACCGCTCTTTTTTCACGAACATCGCAAGAAAAAATATCAAAAGGGGTGCAACACGAGGACTTCCAGGGGGTCACCCATCCTAGTACTACTCTCGCCCAAGCACGCTTAACTTCGGAGTTCTGATGGGATCCGGTGCATTAGTGCTGGTATGATCGCACCGTTAGGATTCTCCACTTTCATTCCTATATTCCACATGTGGGTGGAACG